>CP139501.1:315476761-315494281 GCA_021014915.2 Artemisia tridentata subsp. tridentata | reverse complement strand
GCCAGACAGACACGACCTTTAAACACACCTTTTAAAACACACGATAAGGGGCAGACCGAAACACGACACGATAATTTTTCGGTCAAATTTTCAAAACACAACACGAACAAAACCCTGTTAAGCCCAAAAGGTCGACCTGTTAACGACACGAAACCCTTTTAACCCAAAACACAAAAATGTTAACAAGTCGTTTTTTCGATTCGTGTAAAAATTGCCAGCCCTACCCTAAACCATCCCTTAGATAAAAAAACCAACTTAGGGATTTTCTAAATTTTTGGGCTAACTACCCTTTGGCCCGGGATATTAAATAAAGTCACAACCATACCATATAAAACCATTAAAAAAAAATAAAATAATTTTTTTTTTTTCCCAACAAATTGCATTTACTTTAATTTCATTTTATAATTTAGCCCACATACACCAATGAGATCGCCCTCCGGAGTGTTTTGTTACTAACTAATTTAGCGACGGCGGGCTAAATCTTGATATATTAGTGACAGAAACAGATGGCGTCAGAAAGATGTGGTTGGTAAGACAATGCAACGATTGCAAATCTAGCAGAAGAAGCGAATAAGATAGCGACTGGAAGGTGTTGCTGTTAAGGCTCCTTCTCGTCATGCTTTTGCTTTCCATCGCTAAGTCACTCGTCGCCTGGTGGGGTCGCTGGTGGAGGTTAGTACCTTTTTTTTAATATTTTTTTTTTTAATAAATTTTAGTCAGTAAAGATACATTTTATCTTTGAGCTGATGATTTTATTGATTTGTACATATAAGAATAAGCTCATAAGGGGGTGTTCGTTTAAGCTTTTTTTTGGGCTTATGAGCTTATCTGATTTCATTTTGGGTTTCATAAACTAAATCTTTTTGAAACTTATTATGGGATATAAGCTTATTATGATATAACAAGCTTATATAAGCCGACAGTTTCAAAATAAGCTGAAAAGATTGGCTGATGAAATATAAGCCGAAATCAGATAAGCTCATAAGCCCAAAAATAAGCTTAAACGAACACACCCATAAGGGGATTTGCTTATTTTGTATGATACTTTTGTTACTGATTGAGAATTGGATCTTATTCTTATCAATTTGCCTAATAAGCTGAGATATGGGAATGTTGAAATGGGGGGTGACTAAAATTGGAAAAAGTTTAATACTTGCTGGGTAGATTTTGTTTATTACTGTTGTTACTGATGGAATCTTGAATAATGAGTATATTTTTGTTAATGAAAGTGATTAAAACGGTAAAAATCTATTTTTTACTGGGCTCATGTGTAGAGGTTTTGAGAAAATGATTATTTTGTATAACAGAAATATGATAGTGTTAAAAATTAGTCTTTGATGCTGTAATGAGATCTAAATCTTCCAAAATTCACAATAAGATAGTAACTTTGGATACCTTTTTGGCTAATTAAAGCCTGGAAGTTGGATTTGGCGAAAACTAGTAATTGAATGATTGGGTTTCTTGTTTGAAAGCTGGTTATGTATATTTTTGTAAAATTATCCATTGGTTATTTGCTAATAAGCTTGAGTGACAGTGTTATTATGATGTACCTGTAAGAAGCTGTTTTAGTACATATGTATGTATTTCTGTTATATGTGATCTAATGGTCTAGTACTTCTATGCAAAATTATGCCTGCAATTAATGTTATTACAAGAGTCGGGCATCACAGGGTGAAGGAGACATAAGCATGTGGCTATTATGATTTTGGTATAAGTAGTTGGCTAATGTCCTTTTGAAGTGTTAACGCACTATCTTTTGGGCCTTTTTTACATTCATTACGACAGTAAGAAGAATCAAGACAGTATAGTTATAGATCCTGTCAGCTTGTATTGTAATGCAAAGAACCAATATAGTATATGAACCTCAGACACTAAATATGTTGGGGCCTTGGGTGACTGCTCTCCGGTGCAACAAATGTGAGTGGGCTTTATATTGGTTATGACATGGTACATGGTTTAGACAAATTCAAACATGGACCTTAGGACCAATAAGCATGCCTAATAGGAAGAAAGACAATACAGATATTGGAAAGGTTAACTAACAAGGATCTAGATGATTATGGAGCTATCCATCTTTTTTCAGATACACTCTCTCAAGCCTTAAGTGAATATAAGGAAATAGTTTGTTGAGTTCACATAATCACACCAACATTTAAAATTTGACATGATAAAATCTTAGCAATAAGCGGGTGGCATTAGAAATTGGAAGTAAGTTCTTTGGAAGGAATAGGAACTTACCTTTTAATTTTTCTTGTCCTATTAGAAGAACCTCTAAAATTTGTAGAGTTTGGCTTAACATAACTATGTATTGTGCTTTTACTTCTCCCAAGGGCTATTTAAATGGTCTATAATTTCTCCGTTACTGGTTTTTCACTGCAATTTTGTTTATTTGGTTATGTTTTGTTGCAGATCACGAACTGCTGTTGCACCTCTAGAAAGACTGAAAATTCTGCTTCAGGTAGGTCCTATATTTATTAATTTTGTTTCCAAGAATCAGTTAACTCAAAAATTGTCATTCATCTCACAATCGGCATTATAACTAATCTCTAAAAGATTGGCATTTTCATCTTATACTTATGATGTCTAGAAGGTCTGGAAATTATATGTCTTTTCTGTTCTAACCATAGGTCCACAACCTACCTCAAAAGGAAACTACTGAAAGGACAGAAAAATGTTAGTTGTAATTAAAACTAAAAAAGAAAAATAAGGGAAATTTATTGCAGGTTTAAAGCTATGTTTTATATCTTCCAATTTTCTGTCTTATTTTTTCTAAAAGGAATATAGCCTCTGATGTTAAATTTGACCTATTGAAATGTACATGTAATGATTTACTTAACGCACTTGATTAATTTTATTTGCAGGTTCAAAATCCACATGCAATCAAATACAACGGTACTATCCAGGGGTTAAAATATATTTATAGAACAGAGGGTTTTCGTGGATTGTTTAAAGGCAATGGAACTAATTGTGCTCGTATTGTCCCTAACTCTGCTGTCAAATTCTTTAGCTACGAGGAGGCATCAAAGTACGTTTACTTCTTATGTTCATAGTAACTGCTTTTGAAAATTTACATTTCACATGTAGCACCCCTTTTCAGGTCACAGGTTGATGTTTTGTTTTTGGTTCTATCAACCTGCTACACGAGTAACTGCTTTTGAACTAATCTATTACACTGGTAGCAGGATAGACAACCTAATCTAATTTCACAATGCTAGATGTACATTGCTACATGTAATTTAAATTCAGAAGCCAGTTTGAAGTTATTGGAAACCGGAAGTGATAATATGTTCTCTGAGTAGAAATTTTGTGTTAATAAAGTATGTCTTATAGTCGGGTTTTCTTCTCTCTTGCTATATCCATAGACTGTGACTTAACATTCTTATGCATTGTCATAAACAGGGGAATTTTATGGCTCTACCGGCAGCAACCTGGAAATGGTACTTTTTTTTAGATCAAATGAATAAACAAGCATATGTTCAGACATGAAATTAAAAGAGGTGATGTTTTATATCTATTTTCCAGAGGATGCTGAACTCACCCCTCTCTTACGTCTTGGAGCTGGTGCTTGTGCTGGAATAATTGCCATGTCAGCTACCTACCCAATGGATTTGGTTCGTGGTCGGATTACTGTGCAGGTATTCAAGATTTATAGATATCAAAACCCTATATTTGTTGGTATAGGGTGTAACGTGTTACAAATGCTTTAATGTTTGCAGACTGATAAATCTCCCAGCCAATATCGAGGAATTGCACATGCTCTTAGAACTGTACTGCGTGAAGAAGGTCCACGTGCACTATATAAAGGATGGCTTCCTTCAGTCATTGGTGTTGTAAGTAAAAACGTTAAATGTGTTGTATTAATGGGATTGAACCTGTGTTTCTACTGAACATTAGATGCTATGTCCTCTAGGTTTTTAGGTTTCCAGTTGCTACTATCCCAAATGACTGCAATATTTGACTTTAGTATCTGACATGGTTTAATGCACGTTTGTGCACCTATAAAAAGTGCTAAAAAGCCACTTTTTAATTACTAAACTGGGGATTCTTATGGACCAATATCAATGTTATTATCATAAAGTGAAATTGAAGTTTTTTAAACTAAAAAGCTGCAAGATGGGTAGATAAGCAATTGTTTGGGCCATCCCAAATAGGACATTGTTGCATTTATTTCTGGATATGGGAGGGGAGGTATTGATCTTGAAGTTGACCCTTTGCTATTCAGAGCACAAAGGTGGATAGCTTTGGACAAAAAGTATTTTGGTCACCCAACCCGACCCCAAACATATTTTCCTGTCCGTTATACCTGAAGCTTTTTTGCCACCTTGAATTTTATGTGTTGCTTGTAGGTACCATACGTGGGTCTTAATTTTGCAGTGTATGAATCTTTAAAAGACTGGTTAGTTAAATCAAGACCATTTGGGCTAGTTGAGGACACTGAATTGAGTGTCACAACGAAGCTCGCATGTGGGGCTGCAGCTGGAACTGTTGGCCAAACAGTTGCTTATCCTCTTGATGTCATCCGCCGAAGAATGCAAATGGTTGGTTGGAAAGATGCAGCTTCAGTTGTTACAGCAGATGGCAAGTCATCACTCGAGTACACTGGAATGGTTGACGCCTTCAGGAAAACTGTCCGCCACGAGGGTTTTGGGGCATTGTACAAGGGCTTGGTTCCCAACTCGGTGAAGGTGAGTATTAGTTATTATTAAAAATATATTTTTCTTATAATCATATTTGGCTCTTTTAAACTTTCTAATGCAAGTTTAATTTGTCGAACAGGTGGTTCCTTCAATAGCCATTGCATTTGTCTCATACGAGGTGGTTAAGGATCTACTTGGGGTAGAGATGAGGATATCTGATTAGAAAGACATCCTAAAAATAATGTTGTTGAATGTTCATGGTATTTTTGCGCGCAGAAGAGGAAGTAGGAGGTAAAAACTATGGATGTCATAAATTTTTTGTTCTCTTCACTCTTTCAGTTATCCCTCACTGATAACATGAAGAGATTTAGAACTCGTTAGTGTTGATAGAATCGACTCCAAAACATACCCACTTTGTTATTTCTGCTGTGGTTTTTTGGTGTTGTCATTTATGCCATACCAACACCACCCAATAAGGATATTTCGTAGAGCCGAGGTTCTCATTGCCTCATAGTTGCTACATGAGTTGTTTTGTCAGTATTTATGATTATGATAATGATTTTTAAACATAGTTTTTGACTTTCTTTATTCTTTTGTAGTGTTCATTTTGGTTTGCAACATTGCATCTGTTTACCTTTTACGGTTAACCAAATAAGCCGAGTTATGTTGTTTGGTTGAATTGATTCAGCAAAGCAAATTCATTCCTACTTGGCCTAACTCATGTTAACATAAATTTTGTCCAAACTATGTATTTGAAATTTTGATGAAATTACACAAATCTAACTATTACAACCAAGTAACAAGTCGTGAAAATGAATACTGATACAACCAAGGTTCACTGGTTACGTTGGTCTTCGGTTTTTAACAACGAGGTCACAAAAGGCTTTTCTGAGAGAATCAGATTGACTACGGTGATATCGATCCATACACACAATTGTCTAATTGCCTCCCGTTTCTCCTCTTTCAAAACAATCAAGGCTTCATCATTTTCCTTCACAATCTTCTCTAAATCCCTTAGTTTGTTTTCTAGTTTCAACACTTTTTGCCTTGACCCAAGTATTTCCTCTTCTTTAACATTTAACTGAACTACAAGTGCATGAAAATCAGCTTTTAGCTTTGCCATATTACCATTCTTTATTTTCTCCCAATCTTTCACAAAATTCATCTCACAAGAAACTTTTGAGACACTATTTGTGAAATCTTCACAACACTCGGTGAATCTAAGTCCAAGTGTCTCCGAAGCACTTAATGCATCACTCACCATCGACGTTATAATCTTTATACTACGAAATGCTAACTCATTGTCTTTTTTATCTTGCCCGTGCTTCTCTTGTGTTTTCTTGTGCCATTCTCTTGTTTCATTGTGAAGTTGCTCTGCCACACGGATTCTTCGGCTCAAAAGACGGATACTATCCTCAGATTTTTTTCTAAATTCATCAACCATCTCACCCATTTTCTTCACTGTGGTTCGGAAACTTGATTTTGCGTCATGGTTTATTTTGCTCACCAAAATGTCCCTTTGCTCGAGTGTTGTTGCTAAAACATCATTTTTTTCTTCAAGTTCTCTTTTGTCAATTTCCAATGATTTAAATTTTTGCTCGAGTGATTTTATCTTGTTTTATAAGTCTCTCTTGACACCCTCAGTTTTTGACTCGAGTGTGGAAATTTGATCCTGTTTCTTTTGCAGTTTTTCCTCAAGCTGAGAAATTGTTTTTCTTTGTGTCTCGTTCTCATATTTTGATAAACGAACTTCTTCTCTTATAGTTGAGATCTTGACCTCCAAATCTTTTACTCGTTTCTGCAAACCATTTATTTCTTTGACTAAACCCTCTTCATTCGTGGTCTTTTTCTTGAGCTCCATTTCTGATTCTTTATTCTGATTCCTCGATGACTCGAGTTCTTTCTCTTTGTTGTTCAGCAAATTTTGAGACCGTAAAGACTCCACTTCAATTTGCAAACTTAGGACTCGATCCATGGATTGTCCAATTTTACCCTTGAGAATCTTCCTACAGTCGTCTAGTTTCCTCAAAACACAACCTTCCTGTTCTTTAAATGCCATTTCAATGTCAGAAACCCGATAACGAAATCCTGGATTTCGTTTAGTTCTTCTATGAAAGTAATCATGTCTACCCTTGTATGCCACTTCATATTCACTATTTTGACAGTTTAAGGCTTCGAGCTCGAGCTTCAAAGCAGCAATTCTGTCTTCTAACACCTTAATCTTATCAAAATTCTGGTATTTCTTGTCTCTTTCACAAAATTTATTTCGTGAATAAGGTTCAACAAGAAATGTTTCTTTTACAATTTCGCTTGTACCCTCTAAAGAATAACACGAAGTCTCGGATTTCATACTTTGTCCATCTATTGTCACCTTTGGTTGATCAAGACTTGGTGTTTTTGATCCACTCCTGGGAGATAAAAATGCTGATGACTCCATGCTTAATGAACATGATGATGTAGTAGTAGACTCGTTGTCTTCTTTATCTTCGTTGTTATTGCATTTCCTCTTTACTCCTTCCCTTAAGTCTTCATACATAGCACATATCGATTGGTATTGTTTATGAAAATCTTCAATCAGGCTAATAGCTTCGGCCTTTTTCTTTTGCTTTGCTTCTCTGTTACCAGAGTTTGCACCCCTAACAAGCTTCACAATTCTCTCAACTTTAGTATCCGTTTCTGCATAAAAATAAACACAAGTTTTGTAAGACTTTCAAACTTTCAGGATCAATTATTGTGTGGGAAATAGCTCTAAAAGAATCATATCTACAAGGAAATAATAAGTGTTTGGCAATGCTTTTTGAAGTGATTATGTGATATAATTAGCTTAAATAAAAGGCAACATGAGATTCTTAATTTAGATTTGTTTATGTTGTTTAAAGTTGTGGTGATCTAAGTTGAGTGTTTGACAAATTTTCATTTTTAAAGGATCGTCGTATTGGATAGAGATAGTTACCTACTATGATCTCTTTTAGTTGATCTTCCTTTCCTGGATCAATATGATCCCGGAACGTGTTCATTGACTCATTCCACCTAAACTTAGTCATTCCTATGCCCACCGCACCCCCTCTTAAGCAGAAGCAAGAAACTTAAAATCTGAAAAGTTCATACGATACAAGTTTCAAATCATAGTCATACTATTTATATATCTCCTATCGATGAGAACCAACATGGTCCAAAGAGAAATAAAAAAAAGAACATTGGTTAAAGAACGATATCATGCTATGATCATCTTAGAAGAATAAGAAATGTTGCAGAAAAAAACAACATATTTAGATTTGTGTTCATTACAGCCATAATACTTTCATCATTTTACACAAAACCACGCTACGTATCGAGAATTAGTGTTTTTTCTGAAGGCAAATACATATCCAGAATTTATGTAACGTAAGTATTGTTCATTTTGGCTAAGAACAAAACCGAAATATCATAGATTCTTTATAAAATGTAGCTAATTAATCACATTACATGTAGATATCGATGCACAAAATAATAATACATTTGCATGCAATTGTGAACCTAAGCAAAGACATATACATACATGATTGAACAAAAGTTTTGACATTTAATTTTGGTTCCAACAAGTTCCATGAAAAAAAAAATGAAAAAAAAAGAAGGTAACTAAGAGTTCAAAACAAGAGAATATAAATTCGACGTATGATCAATTGAGCACAAATTTACAAATATGATTATAAAGAAAAATAATACTCCTTAATAATAATAATAATAATAATAATAATAATACCAGGATTTGAAAGGGAGAAGAAGACAATACATCCATATGCAAAATTTGATTGAGATTGCGTTTGGTTTGATCGAATAACGTCACATTTGATTGATAAAAAAAACTGGTGAACGCGGTTAACGGGGAGTAACTTTTTTTTATTAGAGTTACAATTTGTGTAAATTAATACAAATTTATTTCAAAGAAACATTGCAAAATACTACAGCTATGTTTGCCGAGAAGCTTTTTAGTGAGCATTTAATATTTGAATATTAAAGCTTGTTTGGCAATAAGCATTTAATATTTTGTTTTGTTTAAATCTACTTTTTAAATGCTCATTTTTCAAGTTTAAGCTTACCGACACACATACTTAAACAGAGAACGTTTTTTTTTTTTTTTTTTTTTTTTATTATTTTTTCCTTAGAAGGTTGCATGGTTGAATGAGCAAAACTTCGAATTTGCTAGTTTTGTCTTAATCGAATTTAATTCCCAACCCCCGGGAATTAATATCTTTTCGTCAACATAATTAGCGCAATGGTGGAGATTAAGAGTCTGCAAAGAAAATGCAAACAACTTTTTTAAGTCACCCGTTGTGCCCCTTAATCAAGGAAGGTCATAGATCTAACGCTTACAGGTCAGTAAGAGTTCATGATTCATCTATCGGACAGTATAGATGACTCGAATAAAGTACCCCCTTCGTCCAATAACATATGTCTATTACTTAATATGAAAAAACAAATTCGGTTATCATATTACCTTTGCTTGAAATATATGTCTTACATCTCTTTCGAGATGATCTATAGAGTTCATGATTCATCTATCGGACACTATAGATGACTCGAATAAAATACCCCCTTCATCCAATAACATATGTCTATTACTTAATATGAAAAAACAAATTCGATTATCATATTACCTTTACTTGAAATTATTATTCAAGAAGTAAACAGTAATAATTATGTTTTTAAATTTTATTTTTTTCCCGGTGATTGTGTTTTTGGAATGAAGAAGGTAATAAATAGAATTTCCGTTCAAAAAAAGTAGTAATAAATAGGAAATTTGTTCACTTGTGAACACAAGATTACTTTATTAAATAGATGTAGTGGTCATTACATTTATTACCATCATCTTAACACTTACCCACTTTATTTAATCAACCGTCAAACACTTGTATTGGGTAACCATCAAACCAATCACATAAACGTACTCTACCTAAAACACACACATTACAATACACTCACACACATAACACTCAAAATTTCATTTAATGATTTGGATGATCAAGCCTTCTCCAAATTTGACTAACAATGTGTCAACGGGGAGGGGTTTTAATGACTCACCACACAAGGTCATTGCACCCGTTTCACGCGTAGTCGAGACCCTCGTTACGCTCAGTGTTGAAAAAAAAAGCCTACAAGACTGATTAAAACGTCTTTTTGTTTAATCGGACCAAACCTTCTAATTTGTGTAAATCGTTCAAACAAACGGTCAACATGGCAACGGCGGTCAACAATTGTCAAACATGCCGAAAACCTGCAAATCTTCCCCAAAAAAACCAAAACTCGTCGAAACTTTTTTTTAATTACTTAGGGGGCGATTTTTTTATATCCATTACAAAGGTTTCTTAAAGAAAATCGTGTCGGAATAACCCAAAACTCCCGAAAATACCAAAAAATTTCCCGGAAATGCCTTTTCAATTAATCACCAATTAATTCCGTCTAGACAAATTACAAGCTATAAAAAGACAACCGACTGACTACCGATTCAAGATTTTTGCAAAGCAAGGCAAAGACTACTAATAATCAGGAACCCATAAATTGGGGGGCCTAAAGTTAATAAATAACAATTCCCATTTCCCAAACTTCTCAAGAACAATTATTAATTCCACCAACAAAAAACATGTCTTTGTCAGGTTTTCCTGTTTCCACCTTTAGCTAAAACCCTCCCATTTTTCTTAACCATTTTGCCAAAAAAAACAGGTCACCCGGAGTTGTTGGAGCTCACAAAAAAGCCCCAAATCACCACCCCAATAGACAACCCCCCAAAAAATAACAAAAAAAATTCTTGGGGCAGTGAACAACGCTAAAGAACCAAACTTGGGGCTTTATAAAGAAGACCCAGGGCTAGAAATTGGAAAAACAAGAAATTAGTGAGTTTGTTAAAAAAAAAGATAAAAGAAAATTTAGAGTTTGAAAAAAAAAAATGGGGAAATTGAAAGATGGAGATGAAGGAAAGGGGGAGGAAAATGAAGGGTGGGAAAAATAAGGTTGGGAAAGAAAAAGGGGAAGAGGGGTGTTTGAAGAAGGTTAGGAGGGTTTATGAGAAAGGGGTTTTGATTTTTTATGTTCGGGTTTTGGATTTGGGAGAAGTTGGAAGGAGTTGATGGATTCGCCCATTTTTTGGGGAAACAAAAGGATTTGGGGTTGCGGGATAAATTTCTTGTTTTTGTTTGTTTTGTTGATTTCATGTTTTGTAGGGGAGCTTGATTTTTGGGGGTTTTTTTTTGGAAGTAGCAGTGACCAAGATAAAGGAAATCGGGTTTTTTAAATTTTAAAAATAAGTGATTGAATTTTTTTTTTAATTTTTCTACATCGTTTTTAAAATGCACATCCAAACCCCCTTTTGTAAATTTTTTTTGGTAAAAAAAAAAATTTAAATTGGGGGGGTTTTGGTTTAAAATTTTGTAAGTTGGGAAATTTTCTGTGGAAATATTTTTTTGACGTCTCGTTTGGGGAAATTCGTTTTTCCCGCTTTGGGTGTCTTTGTTTTTGATTTTCCCCCAAACAAAAGTTTCTTTATGTAAAGGGTTTTTAAAAGTTAGGGGGATTTTTTTTTTCTATTGCTCTAAAAACCTTTTAAAAAGGTTTTTTTAAAGGGTTTAAAAAAACCGGGGAAAGCAAAATTTTTTAAAAAGGGTTTTTGAAATTTAAAAGGACTGGGGGAAACCCCCAAAAATTAATTTTCAGGATGTGTCGCAAAAAACCCTTTAAAAACCAAAACGCAAAAAACCCGTAACAAAAACGGCTGGGGGAAAAAAAGGGGGGAAAAAAAAAAGGGGAAATGACGAAATTTTCCCCGGGTAATTCAATAGACGATGAGGGGGTAAAAAATGGCGCGCTGATTAAGATGATCTAAAGGTGGCCCCCCACCAAAAAAAAAAGGGGTTTTAGAAAAAATTAAAAAAAAAGGGGGAAAAGAAGGGATAGGGGCATTTTTTTTTCCCCATTTTTAGAAAGAAAACCTTTTTAAAAAGGGGAAACCCAGCGGGGGGAAAAAATTTATCGGGTTTAAAAAAAATCCCCAAATAATGACCACAATTCGAAATTTTTTTATTTTTCTTTTCGTCACAGAAAGCAGTAGAAAACGGGGTGGCAAAATAAAAAGGGGGGGCCCCCAAAAAAAAACCCCAACCCCAAGTTTTTTTTTTCCCTCAAATAGATGGGGAATGAAGAAAAAAAAGAAAATGATCTAAGGTTTGGCCCCGGCTTTTTAAAAAGGGAAAAAAAGGATTTCAAGAAAGGGGAAAAATAGAGGTTTTGGGGGGAAAGTTAAAGATGCATATCAGGTTTTGGGAAAAAAAAAACCCGGGTTTAAAGGAACTTCAAAGCGAGGCTAAAAAAAGATCATGTTAACATCAACCAATGGAAGACAGCCATAATTTTTTATTCGCAATTCCCTTCTTTGGGGTTTTGGGAAAACCCAATTTTTTTAGGGGAAATTTGGAAAAAAAAAGAGCCCCTTATGAGAAACTTTCAGAAAGATGGGGGAAAGGAAAAGGGGGGAAATGATAATGAATTTAGTTTTAAAAAAAAAAGTTATGTAAGAATGCTGTGTGTGCCTTTTTAAAAAAAACATTTTTTTTTGGGGGGTTAAAAATTTTTCCACGGAAGGTTAAAGGTTGCTTTAAAATTTTTCCCAATTTTAAAAAAAGGCCCCCTTTTGGGGCTTTGGTGGTTTTTTTAAGTTTTTATTAGATTTGGGGGTTTTTTTTTGTATTAGATTCACAAATTTTGGTTTAAAAAAGGTTATTTTGGGGGGGTGAAAGAAAGCAAAAAAAACAAAACCCCTTTTTAGTTGAAGTTTTGAGTGGATCGTTTTTGAAAGTTTGCAGTAAATACCAGTTTGGGGGGTCTTTTTTTAAAAAAAAACCAACAAAATGGGACCCTTTTCTTCCCTCCAAGAAGTCAAGAAAAAAAGGCCCCTATTTTTTTAATGATTTTGGGGAAAAACTATAAAAACATATTTTTTTGTAATGTTTTTGGGGTTAAAATTTTTTTCCCTTGGGGGTTTTTGGGTTTTTTTGGGGGGGAAAACCCCCCCTTTTGTTTTTAAAATTGGCCCTTTTAGCAAAAAACCCCCCCGGGGGGTTAGAAACTGGGGGAAATCTTGTGTGATTTTTAAGCTGTGGTTTTTTTTTTTTGGGGGGGAAAAGGGTTTTAAAAATTTTCCCTCTTTAATTTTAATGTTGACTTTTTGGGTTGGGGTTTCCCTTTTATCATGTTAGTTACCAAAATTTGGGGGGGAAAAACCTGAAAATGAACTATTAATACTGGGGAAAAAAAAATCAAAGACCAAAGAGGTAAGATCGTGAGACTTTTGGGGGGTTTATGGGTAAATTTTAAAGACTAGAAATCATTTTTAAATTTTATAATCAATTTAAAAATTTTTTGTTTTTTTTAAAGGGGGAAAAAATTTTGGGGGGGCGGTGGTTTGGGGGAAAAATTTTGGGTTTTTAAACAAGTGCTTTTTTTGGGGCAGGGGGTTTTAACCCCAAAAAAACCCCAAATTTGGTGGGGAAGGGGGGGAAATTTTTTTAAATTTTGGGGGGTAACATACAACATACACCCAAAAACCCCCCGGGGCCTTTTAAAATTTTTTAAAGGAAAAAAAAAGTAAAACCCCCAAAAACCCACCCCTTGTGGGGGGAAAAGGGGGGGTTAAAATTCCCCCTTGCACACCATTTTGACAGGGCGAAATGCGAGCCTTTTTATTTTTTAAAAATTTTTTGGGGAAAAAAGGGGGGGAAAATAGCTCGTGTTTTTTTTTCTACTTTTTTGTTAAATTTTACCTGTTAGGTATGGGGGGGGTTTTTCAGGGAGGTTTGGGGGCCCCCAAAACTTTAACACCCCCCAAAAAATTTGGGGGTTTTTTTTTTACCAAAAGGGACAATTTTTTTTGGTTTTTTTTCATTTTCTTTTTACTTCCAAACACCACCCACAACCCTCACCACCACCCCCACCACCCCCCTTCCCCCCCCAAAAAAAAACCCCCACCACAAAAACCCCTTTTTTTTATTTTCAAAAAAATCTAAACCATTACAAAAAATTAAACCCCCGGGTTTTTTTTTATTTTAAATTTTAAAGGGGGGGGGTTTCAGAATTTTTTTTTTTAAAAAATTTTTGGGAGAATTAAGGTTTAAAATTTTTTTGGGTTTTTTTTTTAAAAAAAACCCAAAGGGACCCGTAATGTCATTTTTGGGGTTTTCCCCCCCCCCCCCATAGGGGAAAAAAAACATCAAATTAACTCAGAACTCAGATTGTTTTTTTTTTACCTTTCGGTTTTTAAACCCCCCCGAAGGGTTTTTTTAGGTTTTTTGGGGGAAAAAAAAGCTTTCTGTTTTTATTTTTTAACGAGAAACCCCCCCAAAAACCTTTTTGTTTTTTTAAGGTTTTTCCCCTTTCAGCAGATAGGGGGAACCTGTATTTTAAAAATTTTTCCCGGGGCTCCGACTTTGTGACATCAAATCATGATTTTTTTGAGTTTTGGGGAAAATTAAAAATTAGGGGGGAAAGGGGAAGGGCCCCCTTTAGGTACATTGAAAAATAATAGGGGTTTTTGGGGGAAAAAAGAGCCACCCGCTGTAAAAAACTGGGGGTCGGGGGGAAAAAAAAATGAAGGGGGGGCCCAAAAAGGGGGTCGACCCCGACTCAAAACCAAGTTTGGGCTTTTTTTAAAAATCAAAAACCCCCGGGCTCGACTCGACCGAGCCTCCAAAAAAAAGCTCGAATGGGGTCGCGAGCCTAAACCCCAGCCCAAAAAAAAATTTCGTAAAAAAAAAGGGGGGCCATTTTTTTTAAACGAGTTTTTAAAAGTAGAAACGAGCTCGACCCCCTTTCTAATTAACAAAACCCGGGGGCCCCCCTTTTTAAATTTGGTTTTTTTTTTAAAAATTTTTCAAATTTTTAAACCCGAGCTCGAGCCCGGGGGGCTTTTAAAAAAATTTTCACGACCCGGGGGCTCGACCCCCAAAATTTTTTAGGTCAAAAAGAGCCGGGCCCCCGGTCGAGCTTTTAGAAAATAAAGGGCCCCAGTTTTGACCCGGGGAGGCTCGGGTCGGTCGGCTCGTTCCACCCCTAAATAGGGGGATGGGGGTTTTTAAAATGTGGAGGGGGTTTAACCCCCAAAGGGGAAACTGATCACAAATGGGGAAAAATTTTGCCAGTCCGGATTTTTCTTATGTAGGGGGGAGCAAATGATAGGCCCCCAAAAGCTTTTCTTTTACCCCTCTGGAAAATTTTCTTTTGTTACCCCCCGGTTTTTGGGGGGGGGTTTTAAAAACTTTTTTAACCCCGTTTTGGGAAAGGAAAATTTTAGACGAAAAAGAAAAAGGGGGGAAAATTTTAAATTTTCGGAACTTTTCAAGGGCATTTTTTTTCAGAAAAAAAAAAAAAATTTTTGGAAAATTTTTTTCTTTTTTTGGGGAAATTTTTTGGGAATTTTTTTTCAGTTTTCCCCTTAATATTATCCTCTCCGTTTTAAAAAATAGGGGCGGGAAAAAAGACATTTTTTTAAAAAAAAGTTACCCCCTTTAAATTTTAAAACCAAAATTTTTAAATACAATATTCCCCCCACTAAATTTCCTTTCTTTTTAAAAAAAAGGGGAAAAAGAAAAGAATTTTGAGACACCCAAAAAAAAAATTTTTAAAAAAATTTTTTAAGACGGGGGAGTAATATTTTTTGTTTTAAAAAAAAAAAAAAAAAAAATTTGGTTTAAAAAAAAAAATTTCCCCACCCTTACTTCCCTTAAAAATTTTCGGGGGGTTACAACCCCCCTGGGGGGGGTTCCCCAATTTTTGGCAAGGTTTTTTCCCCCAAAAAATTTAAACAGTAAACCCAAGTGTATTAAAGTGATTAGATGTCTTGGAAATAAAAATTTTTAAAGGGGGAAAACCTTTTTGGTCCAAAAAAAAACCCTTTTTGTTGGCAAAATTTTTTTTTTTTTTTTTTAAATTTTTACTATACCCCACAAATTTTTAGGGGGGATGGAAAGGGGAAGGGGTTTTTTTCTCTTACAATAAACCCGTCAGGGAACTTTCCTCCCCTCTCACTTCCCTTCACCCCCATTTCCCCCTTTTTGGGGTGAGCAAGCCATACCCTTCCCTTTTTCATTAAAATAACATTTTAAAAAAAATTTTCCCCAAAAAATCCCCCACACACCTCACCACACTCACCAAAAAAAAAAAAAAAAAACCCCAAAAGGGAATTAAGGGGTAAATTGTCCCCATTTCCCTTTTGGGGTTTTTCGTGTCTCAGGGGGAAAAAAGGGAGGATGGCAGGGACCTTCATGGTTACTTTGGGCAAAAGGGGGACCCTTCCCTTGCCTTGTGGGGGGCCCCTTAACGAAAAAGTGAAAAAAAGGGCTTCGGTTATCTTTCAAAACTGTCCCAAAACCTTTATTTAAAATAATTGTTAATCGATAAAAAAACATTTTACGGGTTTTGGGGGGTGCGTTTAGGGGGGAAAATACCCCATTTTCAAGAAATTTTTTGGGTAAAAAAAAAAAAATTTAAAAAATTCCTTTTTAGTCCCCATTTTTTTCCAAAAATTTTTCAAAAAAGTGGAATCTCATTTTCAAAATTTTTTAAACTTAAAAATTTAAAAAAGCCCATAACAATCTCACTTTTTTCTTTCTAAATTTTTTTCTCAACCCCAAAAAAAAAACACTTTTAAACCTTCAAACCCTAATCTTGGGGCTTCCTCCACCGCCCACCTCGCCCCCCCCGTAAAAATTTGGGAGGTTTTCTTATTTCATTTTTAAAAAAGGAAAATAAAAACTCCAAAAAAAGGGGGTTTTCCCAAAATCCCAACTCTTTATAAAAAGAAAAATTTTCCCCCTTCTCAAGGAATTTGAAAAAAAAAAAGGGAAAATAATTCTACAAAAGGGGGCCTTTCCCCAAGGGTTTAAAAAACCCCCGGGGCCCCTCCCCCCCCTTTTTTTTAAAGGGGACCCAAAATTTTAAGTCCACCCCGCCCCCCCGATCCCCTTAAATAGGGGACTATTCCCTGAAAAAAAAACCCTTTTTTGGGGGCCACAAAAATATTATGTTCTTTCCTTCTTCCTTATCATTTAAAAACTTTTTGTAGTTTTAAAATTTCCCCCGTCATCCTCACCCCCAAGTACAAGAGAAAAACCCCGGGTTTTTGGTCAAAAAAATAAGTTTTTTATTTTTTATCATACACCACGTAACTTGTGTTAAAATTTTTTTTTTCCTTAAATCTCCATTTGTTTATTGTTTTTTGGGGTACCACGGGGTGGGGGGGGGGTCGGATTAGGGATTGTTGGGAAGACTTGGAAAAGGGGGGTATTGGGAAAATGGTGTTTTAGTTAGGACTTGGGGTGGGGCCCCCTTTGTTTGGGTGGGGGAAGGGGTGGAAATTTTGGTGTGTTTGGGTCCCGGTGTGGGGAAAAATAGGTTAGTGTGAGTCCGGGGTTTTGGGGAAAAAAGGGTTTAAGTTAGTATTGGGAAATTTAAAGGTTTAAAAATTTTTGTCCCCGGGAAAAAAAATAATTTTCCCATTCTATGAGTGTTTTTTTTTAGGCAAGTGTTGGTTTTTGGGTGTAGATTTAAAAATTTTCAAACTGCTAGTGGAAAAAGGGTTTTTCACTGTGTTTAGATAAGTATAAAAAAAGAATTTGTGTATAAAAGTCAAAGATATACGATAGATAAAAAATTTTTATAGGTGTTCAGTCAAATTTGTAAACACAAAAACCAAGTTGTATCTTAGCCACTAAAAAAACAACCAGCAAGAGCGAATCTTTGTGTGATGTGCTTTTATTTTTTAAAATAAGAGTTTAAAATTTGTTCCCAAGGGGGCGAAAAATTAATGGTAACTAAGTTATAAATAAATAAAAAATATTTTTTTCTTTGAAATTTGAGATTC